>VOQZ01000190.1:0-40878 GCA_008079305.1 Phytophthora palmivora | reverse complement strand
CCCCACAAGATCAGGAACAGGTTGCCTAAAGATACAGGTACAATCACTAAATCCCCATTATCAGGCCGTCGGCACCAGCCAAGCGCGAAGCAAGTCCATTGGGAAGCACAAAGCCCAGTAGCAACACTCTTACCCTGGCACCAGGACCCACGAGCAGGTTAGGAACAATAGACAACGGGGGTGTGAGTGCTCTCAAATCACAGAAAGCCTCCGTACCAGGAACTCCCAAACGCTAGGAGCATTAATCCACACCCTTACCAGTACGTTGAGTCCCTTACAATTCAATCCAATTGCTTAACAGAATATTTAACAACAACACCTCAAAGCAATAGAGCACCAGACTTCACTTCTGTGCCAGCGGGTTAAGCTGTCCTCGCACAGTTTTCTCGATACTTGTCCATGAACTTGACATGAAACTTGACCGTCTTCTCGATCACCTCGTCCACAGCATCCTCGGGTGGCAGAATCGTTGAGCGGAAGTGCCACGAACCTTCCTTCTGACCGAAACCCGAGCCAGGAACAACCACAATTCCCGTCTCGTCCAGCATCTGCATGCAGTAGAATGCATCCGGTGCCATTCCCACTTCCTTAGCGGCCTCGACGGCCTTGGCTGGAATTGTGATGTTAGGGAATGTGTATAATGCACCCTCGGTCTCATTGCACGTGACTCCCTCAAGCTCGTTGAACGCCTTCACGAGCTTAACGGCACGGCGCTTCAGTGACGCAAGAGTGCCATCACGCTGCTCAGCGTAGCGCTCGTACGACGCATCGCCAGGCTGTGGTGGGTTGGTCATCATTCCTACCATCAGCTGACCCTCAATGTTCGAGCACAGATTCACCGACATGAGCTTGTAGAACTGATCCTTGGCACCTTCGTCGATGTTGACCAGCTCCATGTAGCCACCGCGACGACCGCACTCACCAGTGAAACCCTTCGACGTCGAGTGGAACGAAATGAGCTCCACGCCGTCGTATGCCTTACCCATGTCACGCAGCACCTTCTTGAACGAAAAGAACTTCTTGCCCTCAGCGTACACATTCTCCTGGTACACCTCGTCAGCCAGAATCAAAATGTCCTCCTCCTTGCAGAACTTGATAATCTCCTCAATGTTCTTCTCCGACAAGCACTGACCGGTAGGGTTGCCAGGGTTGATCACAGCCATGGCACGAACCGTCTTACCGGCATCACGAGCCTCCTTCACAGCACGCGCCAGCTCCTTCTCATCAAGACCCCAGGCGTTCTCCTCGTCCAGGTAGTAACCCACCAGGGTACCACCATTAATGGCAATGGCGGCCGAGTACAACGGATACTGCGGGATGGGGGCCAGGATGGCATCCTTCTCGTCACGGATCAGAGCCAACAACGAGTTCTGTACGGCCGGACTGGCACCGTCTGTGAGGTAAATGTCCTCCGGGTCGGCCGGGTGGTTGTCACGGCGCTGCATGAAGCGCGCAACCTCTTCACGCACGACGGCCGTGCCCTTACTGTGGCCGTAAGCACCAGTGCCACCCACGATGTTGTCAATGTAGAACTTAGCGCGCTCAATAGCATCCGGCGGGAAGATCTTCTTCGCCTCCGGCTGGTCCACGAGGCCCGGTACATTGACAAGTGCCAGCACTTGTCGGTGGAATTCAATGGGCTCCTGCTTGAGCACCAGCGGGTTGCCAATGTTGCACGGGATGACCTTGTCAAAGGGCAGGGACTTGTCACCGCGGGCTAGACGGTCTAAATACTCGTTGGAACGCAGCACCAGCGCGCCACGTACGGCGTACTCGGCCTTGACGACCTTGGGGTTGAATGTAGCGGTCGTGAGTACTTTGTTGTTGCTGTCGGGCATTGTAATCCGAGCTACTTGGCGAAAAATATTGTGGCGCTAGAGAGCTGCTGGGAGAATGAGATTCACAACGTGCGTTATTAACTGTGGCCGGCGATCCACACGTGCTGCGTTGCATTGCACCTGTCAAGTTGAAGCCGAAAAATGGTGCCTTGTGATTGGCTAGAGAAGATTTTCAACCAATCGTAAACGATGCACGGCTATGTTACACACGAACCGGAAGTTGAGCGATCACCCAAAAACTTTACGTGCCTGGTCTCATGTAGTCAGATGTTCGTGTCTACGACGAACTTTGAGCACGTTGTGAGAGATAAAGACTCCATGACCTTGAGCTTAGACGTATCAGGCTTCGTCACTTTTACTCGGAATCTCGGCACTGTGACTTGGTACGTGCTTGTCACTGTGCAGCACGGACCTGATACTATTGCGCACCTCTTTATGCTGCTGATTTCTCGGTTTCGAGCAAGTCACAACATTCAAACGAACACTTGCCTAGTTTTATCTGCACACGGCTTACGGGGGACCTATGCGATCACTTCACTTCGTGACCTGTAGCCGCTTATTGTCCTGTACCTCTCCAGCCGCCTACTATGTGGATTGCTTGCTTATCTAAAACGTTTCATGGAGATGTGAATGAGCGATTTGAGTCCACGCAACCAGTCCTTGTGCTGTGCCCAGTCCGAGGCAGTAAGAGCCACATAGATGGTCTGAGCATTGCCAAAATCACGTTGTCCGAAGCACGCCACCATCTCGTGTAGTCGGGATACAACCTCCGGCGACAAAGCGCCAATGTTGAGCTTGGTGAACATGATCTCCTTGCCCTTTTGAATCTCCTGCAACTGCTTCTGCTCCATCTACACACAAATATACTGGTCAGTACTATACATGATGAACGTTAAAATCGCCTTGAACGTACCATGGTGAGAGGGAGACCCTGAAGCTGGCTCACGAGATCGTTGAACGCATTCACGATAGGAAGGTCCTGCGGGCCGACATTCTCGGTGCTTCCGGGCACAACATCCGGAGGAAAGTCGCTCTTTGGGGCGGCGTTCGCGACAGGCGAAAGAGAGGCTGTCGTGGCATTCCCATATTTGAGTGTCAGTTCCTTGTTACCCACACTACTGACAAACCCGTCGCGTTGGTGCGAGCTCATATCAACAGAGGGTTTTGCAATACGTGACGACCCCATCGCAGCAGTAAGCGGATTTACACCCGTACCTTGAGGAATAGATGGAGAAGCCGGAGCTGCAGCAGGAGCACCAAAGCCTGTTCCTGGACGAGGAGCATTGCCGTACCCAGCAGGTGATGGCATGCCAGGCATGTGGGGTGTGCCACCCGTCGACGGAGGACCTGAGTACATCGGCTGACGGTTACTTGACGATGACGGGGGGCCCGACGGGAAACCTGGTTGCGGAGGGTGCTGGCCTGGAAAGCCTTGTTGCTGAGGGCGACCGTACCCGGCTGTTGCTGAGGGGGTTGTTGTTGCTGCGCCTGACCTGGGAATGGAGGAGGAGCCGTAGACTGACCCGGGAACGGTGCCGGCGCCGGGTTTCCAGGATACGGAGACGGCGTGGACTGACCTGGGTAAGCTGGTTGCTGCGGATTCGGGAAACCTCCAGCCTGCTGAGGCTGTGGCGGCATACCTGGAGCACCGGAATATCCAGGCTGCTGAGGCGCTGGTTGATAACCACCAGGACGTCCAGGGAAAGCTGGCGTCGGTGCCGGTGTATGCTGTTGTTGTGGGTACCCCGCACTGTGGCCACCAAAGCCACCAGGTGTAGGCATCGGAGCAGCAGCGGGAGCAGGCGTTGGTGCAGCAGGCGCACCAAACTGGTTCCTTCCTGCTCCGTATGCGGGCTTGTTGCCGTAACCCCTCTGCTGCTGGGCAGCCTGGCGTTGCTGCTGTTGTTGCTGTTGTTGCTGCTGCTGTTGCTGTTGCTGCTGAATCTGTGCCTGCGACTGAATCTGGACCACGTCGAAAGGGAATGGAGGAGGCTGGTAGCCCTGCATGGGTAAGCATTGTAAATGCGGTCCTTCAAGATCGCGCAACTGAGGTCTGGGAAGCGAGCGTACTTCGCAGCAATATCCAAACGGCCTTCCGCAGCCATCTAACACACCATAACATTAATATTAGGGTAAGGTAAGTTCATAACAGTTCTACCAATGTGCTCAAGTACTTGCATGCAACGTACCAAAGAAGCATATTCAGCGAAACGTTGGGCCACCTCGGGGCCCATGGATTGGTCGGGTTGATCGACAGCCATGGCAAACACCGATACTTTCTCAACGAGTCGGTGAAGCGCAAAGGTGTGACCGTGCGTACGAGCCTCCAACTCGCTTTCCTTGCACCACGCATTCACAGTTTTCTCGACG
Source organism: Phytophthora palmivora (assembly GCA_008079305.1). Taxonomy (NCBI): domain Eukaryota; phylum Oomycota; class Peronosporomycetes; order Peronosporales; family Peronosporaceae; genus Phytophthora; species Phytophthora palmivora. Next base: position 36,670 of record VOQZ01000190.1, on the reverse strand, counting down.
TTCACAGCACACATAAAGCACAACGTAGCAGAGTGCAAGTCACCAGCTGTCTCCAGTCGCGCAGCTAGTTTATCACATAGTGACGGAAACTCTTCACTCTTGGCGTAGGTGCTCAGGATAGCCAAAGTCTCACGCCACTCTGTAAGATCCGATACCTCCACAAGCTCAGTTAGTTCGTTCTTAATGATTGCCGATACCACACGCATCACAGGGCGTTGCTGATGGGCAAAGAACGCGCGCTGGGTCTTCTCCCACAGCTCAGGCCCGCCGCAGGAAGCGAGCAGAAGGGCGTCCGCAAGCTGGTTGTAGGCTAAGCAACAGTTAACGGCCACCTCAAAGTTGCCCACCAGAAGCGCCTGCATCAACGTGTTCTCGGACTCTTCTGTGTATACGGGTGCTGGAACAGCATCCACACGCTTGCTCTTGTCCTGGTCCAATGCAGAGGGAAGTGCAGCTGCAAGAGCAGCGACATCCGACAACGGAGAAGCTGGAGTAGTAGCGGCAGTATCGTTAGCTCCATTCGGGTGAAAGCCCGATGAGAACACATCTTCCGCAGACTGCAGCGAACATCACAATAAGAATACAGTGAGGTACACGAACAAGTGATTGAGATTGCCAACAACAAAGAATACGCACATCGATCCGGTCACTGAGTAGCGCTCCTGTCACGGGGTCCACTTGTGGTCCAGGGGCCTGTGCTGCTGAGTCGACAGCAGCCTGAGCAGCTGCAGCTTTTTGTGCAGCTGCGGCTTCCGGATTAAACTTGGCGTTCAACTCGTTAATCTTTTCCGCATCCAAACCAAGGTGAAGCAGGAGGTGCTGACGGGCATCCTTCTCGAACAGAATCTTCATGAAACTCCATACACTACGTTCCTCGGCGGTTGCCGCGGACGCAATCTTCTGCTCACAATGTCCCTTGAAATCCTTCGTTTCAAGCGAGCGGTCCAAGGCCTCGGCCTCTACCACCAGTCCTGTGTCACTAATCACTCGCTGCATGTGGATAAGACGACGGTGGTCACCGTTGGGGGCCGCAGGTTCCTGCGGATTGGCGATGGTCACCAGTTTACCACCGAATCCAAAGGAAGCACCAACCGGACGACGCATCCACTTCGGAGGACGGCAAGCCGGGTTGCCACCACCAGAGAGACCCCAAATCTGTACCTTACCATCTAGTGTGCACGTCGAAGCAACTGCAGGAACCTGAGGAGACCACTGAACATTCCAACGACGCTGGCCAGCAAGACCACCACCAAAAAATTGGTCTGATCCCATGGGGGGAGCATTCGGGGCGTCCGACGGGAATTCTACCACTGTTTTACGAGAAAAGAGATCCCAGAGTAGCGTGCGATTGTCCTTACCGCACGACAAAATGAGACCAGGATCGTTGGGGCACCACGACATCGAAAGAACACCAGCAGTGTGGTCGTGGAACTCAGCCAGTGGCGTACTGGTTGAGTTACGCAGGTCCCAGAGCTTCACTGAGGGGTGTTGGTCATCACCCGAGGCAGTAGCAATCTGTAGTCCCTCATTAGGGTTCCACGCAATCGCAGTGGCAGCTCCACGCGCGGGGTCACGCAGTTCACACCACGGCTTCTTCTGCTTAAGATCCCATACCACAACTGTTCCATTCTGCGACCCTGTAGCCAGAATATAGTTCACTTGAGTGTTCCACGCCACGCTGGTGATCTCGTTGGCCTGAGCTTGAGGGGTAGTGGGGCCTCCAGGCGTAAAAACACCTGGGCTGGCCAGTTTCTCCAACGACATAATGTATACTTCACCGTCGCTGCCTCCCGAAGCCAGCAAATGTGCACTGTCTTCGTGTGGGTTGAACTGCAGGGCGTTGACTGCGCCTTTGTGGCGCGTGATGCGGCCAATTTCGCATGACGCAGGTGCGTCAGTGCCTGGATCACGGTCCAGCAATAGCGCCGGATTCCAGAGCGACACGGAGCCGTCGGCCATGCCGCCAGCGATGATACCGTACGGACACGTGTCGTGGTGGCGCGGCACGTCTCGCCAGGCCAGCGACGTGAACCGCGAGGCCGTCTTGATGGAGCCCAGTGTGACCATTCCGCGGCTTGGGTCACTAAGGTCCATGGACACGAGCTTGAACTCGCCGCCGTTGTTCTCAAAGCCGACGCCGCCGTCGCCCTTGGAGCCGAGCGCCAAGAGCTCCGCGCGTCGCTTCACGGGGCTCCAGGCCACCGCTGCATTCGCTTGGATCTCCTTCAGCAGTGACATGTTTCTATTGATGTGCGTCCTCCCCCTCGTCAGCGGCCGCGTGTAGTACAGATCGTCTGTGCCTTGTCTTGATCGGACCGAGCAGAACGCTGCTAAAGTGATTGTATGATCGTGGGGGGAAGCAGAGCTTCAAATACAACAACAAATGACCAATGGGAGACGAGGAAGAAGCAGTTTTGACCAATGAACAGACGACACACGCCGCCGGATCCTGTGTCGTTCAGTAGAATGGCGGATAAGTACGAGCTTCACTATTGGACGAAAGTCGCAGTGGCTGGATAAAGCCATCAGCTGAATTTTTGCGCTAAACGATGCATTCTACCATCAATTGAATGGCACTTACAATTACCATAGCATTCGGTAGTAGCACGATCTCATAAGTACATCGTGGTCGGGTGGTTCGTTGTCAAATTTATCGTTATGCTGGTAGCGCAACATAAGCACTTCAACATTGTGTGAAAATCGATCTTCTTGCAGTGTCGGACTGACGCTGGCAAATGATCATATCCGATAGAAAATGTCGCTTGAAAGCTCAAATAAAGTCTCCTACTAGTTACTGAGGGAATTTGTTGCAGGATATTAGCCCAAAACCCCATCTGCACTGATACGTGCAGAACTCACCCTGAAATCGTTGTGGCCACGTGAAAATACTCGCAAGAGGTACACTTGTGGTACATGATGCGACTCTCATGATGTGAGTCGTGTGAATTGAGCTGGAGCTGCTATTGTAGGAAGTTTCTGTCGTGACGTGACTCTACGATCAATCGAACTGCCTCTCAACATCGTCGTCAAAAGGCAACTTCCAAACGGCTAAAGATCGGAATCTCGAGATTCCATACAAAATCAAGATATACGGCCTGATAACAAAACGTGCACAGTCGGGACTATCGCTTCTTTTTTTAGCCACTCGCTCATTCCTCAATTCTCCTCCAAGGTAACAAGCTGTGAGAATGGTGCGTGCGTTCCATCTAGCGTCTGCGTTGCTGCTCGTCGTGATGGCCACCGGAGCAGTCTCCGCCAATGAAACGACTCCTAGGTACGTTTCCCCGAACTCTAGATCCTCTCGTTTCGCTGATTTTACTGATAAATGCTGGGCTGCACCACTATCATAGCGAACTTCGCCGTCTCGTGACGCTCTCGCGCCACGGCAGTCGAGCACCGAATGACGTGGTAAAGGTCACGTGTCCGCGCAACAAGGCCAATCTGGACGCCTACAAGGTGCCGCTCACTCAGCTCACGGAAATTGGCATGAATCAGCTGCAGGCAGTGGGCGAACACGTCCGCCACACGTATATGGTGGACCAGCCGCAAAATAAGGAAGCCTTCTTGTCCCGCTCGCTTAATGGTGTCAACCACTCGCACTTCGAGACGTACTTCCGGGCTGACGCTGCGACGCGTTGCTCGCAAAGTGCGACAGCGTTGGGCTATGGCCTCTACCCGGACGGTACAGGCCCGCGCGGCTTCCCGCACCAACCTGTTCCCATTACCATGCAGCTTGTGGAGAATGAGCATGCATTTGCTGCTCCTAAGGGCCCTTGCAAGAGCACGATGGATGCGGACCTCGCTGTGTACGCTGAGACTAGAGCGCCAGAGCTCTTTAAGCAGTACCGTGAAGTCCTTGATCAGCTCGGTGAGGTCTGCGGTGTGGCTGTTGAGGATATCCCTAACGTTCCTGGCGGTGAGGACATTGTGCTGGGCGTAAAGGATTTGGCTGACATGTTCGTCTTCGATCGCGATGAGGGTTTGCCTCTTCCTGAGGGAATGACAATTGAAGCCCGTGAGAAACTGGAGCAATTGGCGTTCACGAACCTCATGGAACGATACTACTCGACAGACCGAGAAATTACGTACTGGGTGGGTGGCTTTGCCGACTTGCTTCTCAACACACTTCAGGGTGGTGCTGTGCCGACAGCTCCGTCGCCAGACAAATACCGCTACTTCTCCTTCCACGGCCACCGTGAACTGCTTCATGGTCTCGGTATGATGTTGGGCTGGGAGTTCCATTTCAAGGGTTTGCCAACAGCTCTCAATGTGTCGGCTCTCCACCCAGGAACATCCATGTTCTTCGAGCTGCGCGCTCGCAGTCTCACCGCTGAAGAGGCTCAGAAGCAGCCTGAAGCGAAGGAAGCTTATTTTGTTCGAACGTACATGTGGTCGCCTTATACGAAGCGTGAGCAGATCAAACTGACGAAGTGCTCTGTGAAGGATTGCCCACTGGATGAGTTCAACAACATTATTATGAACCACATAGCCAGCACCGGAACCTGGGAGACTATCTGCAACTACCACAAACCCACCTTGAGTCAAGACCAAGCAGCACTTGCACAGGGACCCGTTGTGGAGGGAAATCATAGCTTTGCACGTTCTTCCTTCTTGACTGTCATCGGCATTGCCATGGTGGTGGGGCTGGTGGTCACAGTTTACAAGGTCTACATAGCTCGCCGCCACGGATACACCATGGTGTAAATCACAGGCCGATGATTTAGCTGCTATGGTAGCAGAACAGAAGAATAACTACGAGAGTAGATGAAGCTCTGCACTACATCATTAGAACAAATACAGATTCGCACCAGATCCTTTGATTTTCGGATGAAAACATTCAATACAACTTGGGGTCAAGCTTGAACTTTACTTCCTGTTATTGCGGCGTTTGAGAATGTCAAGCGCTTCATAAAATCCAGACACGTCTTCTTCAACGGTGCTAAGCAAACAATGTCTCGTCAGATAATTGCAAACTCGGAAAAAGTAATTGAGACGCACCTCTGCCTAACTGCTGAGGACCGTTGTGATTGAGTCTTTAAATCACGCGGTGTCCTTGAATCACCTTCTGGTCGTTCAGGCGATGTGGACTTAGATGGTTCCAATAATTCAGACCTTTGATTCTTACTACCAACAGATTTGTTCATCTCTGGCTTAGCCTGTACCAGTAGAGTCTCCGTCATTAGTGCTCCTTTGCCCTGGCGTTGGTACCACAAGTCAAAGTCTTTTTGCAACTTGATGCGCCCCATTTCAAGCATCTTCTGGATGTGTTGGATCTCCTTCTTCAGCTCGCTGAGTTCGTTAAAACCTTTCTTGTATGCAATTTTGTGCGTATCAATTTGCTCTTTGAGCTTTTGCTCTGCAACCTCGAATTCCGCTCGAGCTGCAGCCACTGCTGCTGAATCCGGGCTCGAAGCACCATCTTCTCCAGCACTAAGAAGACCTTCGTCGGCTATAGCCTGTTGCTTTCGAAGCTTCTCAATTTTTAACGTTAATGCCTTGATCTGATTGCGAGCATCATTCACATCGCTTGCCAGTGCCTTTGCTGCGTCGTACTTGCGCTTGAGTGCGATTTTGTTGTCTCGAATTGCGTCATTCTTAGAATATTGCATCTTGAAGGCTTCAAATGCCTTGGCAGGGTCATCAAGCACGGCAGGGTCGACCACAAATGTGGATGCGAAGTCTCTGGGTTGTTTGTCTGGTGCACTTTGTTTCCTCTGAGGCTTTGTACCGTGGTGTTCATCTTGGTTACTGGTATACTCGACAAACCCTCGTGATAGCAGTTCTGCCGGAACTGAAGCACCGTGTTCCTTTCGAATCATATTGACCATAATGGCGATTTCATTATCACGTTGCTGCACAAGCTGTTCAAGTTCGTTCACACGCTGTTCCATCTCTTGGTTGTTGCCCCCACTACCAGCAGATATAAGTTTTACACCACTGGGAACTCCAGCGCTACCATTACCCGATGCCGCAGCTGCCCCAGCAGCATTTGCCATACTCTTGAGAATATCAAAGCATACCTTCATCTTAGTGTACGTGAATTCACCCATCGCTAAATGTGCGCTCGGCTCCGAGTCGTTTACAAAGTTCAAACACTTTTGTCGTAGTTTATCGATTTCGTAGTCCTTTAGCTCTGCGCCTTCATTCTTTAACAACAAATAGTTTGATTAGTTTCAACCACATGAATCGACCACAATGAAAATTGTTTTGCATACCACATCACCCTTGAGGATAGCTAGCTCCTCCTCGAGGCTAGATACTCGAGCCTTGAGCTGACGGATGATCACGGCTGGATCTACTTCCTCGTTTAGATGTGCGTCATTCTTAACACGAGCCACTCGCTGGGCAAATCTACATGTTGAAACGGATTCCTGTTCGCAACATAAGAGATTAGTTGTTTCTCTAATCAATGTATCAACACGCAGACTTACGTCGGTTTGATCTTTCTCGGGACTCACAGTCGCCACCATGACAGTCTTACAGTTCCCACCGAGTGAATCACGCAAAACTGAAGTCATCATCGAGTTACGGTACGGAATGTGCGTTCGGCCTTTCGTGTTTTTCTCGTGCAGCGCCACGATAACCATCTCGAGATAGTGTAAACTCGTGTTGATATACGCGGCTTCACGTAGTAGTTGACCCTTCGCTCCTGTTTTATGAGCTCGCTCCGACCCAGCAAGATCTACGAGATGCAGCTTCGAGCGCAGCACAACCTCACTCCCCACCTTTCTCGTCTCCAGCGACACCGTAAAAATGCAATGAGAACGCGAAGACGCCAAGTTCATCGCCGTCTCGCTGACAGCTCGGTTGGTATCTCCCAGAAAGAGCAAATTGAGTGCGTCCTCCTCCGTCGTCACTGGATGCATAGACAAATTGCGCAAATGACAATTTCCGTCTTCGTCTTCTAACATCGCAACGCGAGGCAGGTCGTCCAACGACTTGGTCGATTCGTGGTTTGGATCTAACAAATCGTAACCTTGATTGTTGTAAATCTCAAGGTACGAAATCTGCGCGATGATCTGCTGCTGATTGGTATGGCGCATCCGCTCGAAGATCACCGACAACGCACGCGGTATGAGACCACGATCTTCATATCGTTCTGCTCCGCCTGTAATTGTGAAGGTTTTACCTGATCCAGTCTGACCATAGGCGAAAACAGTCGAGTTAAAACCATTCAGGGCACTCTCCACACAAGGACGACCAACTCGGTCGAACACTTCTTCTTGCTTTGCTTCCATGCCAATAACTGAATCAAATCGGAACTTGTACGACGTACGGGAGTTGTTGATGAGTCCAGCAGCTATATCTCGTGGGATATCGTACTTCATCATGTTGGTGTCTTCATCCCACGAGAAAAATCCCGAGGGTTTTCTACTTGGCTTCACCCGCAAAAAGATACGAATGTTGGAATTTTCATCGACTTGTTGACCCTCGTCACCATTCAACGTGGAAGTTGTATCGTCTTGATCTTCATCTTGGATGGTATCGTCGTCTCGATTCATTGTGGAGCGATCTTAAAGTACACGCTGACAAGAACAAGTCGCCACTTCAAGATCGCTAGCCAATCAATAAGCGTGTTGGCGTCGCTTCGTGTGCACAAGAGAATGGTGAAAAGACAAGCTTTGCATTGTTACATCTTTAAAACAAATGCACACCGTGCTAGTGCAAGCGCTTGCTGCAAGGATTGACGTTCTACCTAACCCAGGTAATACACTTTATTGAGAGCGCAGTTCATGGAGCTTTGCCACAAGAGCATCAACCTTAGACAAACATTTTGCTTTCCCCTGAATAATACCGTTTTTGCCGCCACCGCCTTTTCCGTCAATGAGATGTAGCACAGACCGTCCATGAGTGGTGATGAACTCAGGAGGTCCAGCAATAAGAAACAAACCTTCACCTCGCACCGCACCAGCCGTGAGAACGAACACTGCATCATTTTTCGCGTCACCTAGCAGACCCAGCAAAATTTGCAAAAAGCCTAGGTCACCTTCATCTCGATGATAAAGGACGACACCATCGCTGGTTCGAGCCACCAGGTCACGCGCAACTGAGGTTGCAAGCTCCTTCTGCAGGTTCTTAAGCTCTTTCGTTGCGCTCTTTTGGAACTGTAGCAGCTTCTCAACTCGAGAAGCGTGATCATCAGGTGCACTACTCAACAGCTTGGTCATCGTGTGCTCGTTTTTCAACCTGCATCGTTCACAACACGAATACAACAGAACATTAAACCTCTCGCCACCTTTTCATCATTAAGCATAGCACTCACATTCGCGAAAATTCGCGGTTCACGCGGTCACCAGCAACAAACCAAACGCGAGTAGCTCCGCGCGCGAACTCCGTGTTGAGTACACGTAGCGAACGAAGTTGTGCGAGGTTCTGAACGTGTGTACCACAGCATGGGTTCACATCCAAGCCTTCGATGGTCACGATTCGCATCGCCTTCGGCATTTCCCCATGCTCGAACTTCGCAGCTATCTTGTCCCATTCATCAGTCCCTGGCTTGGCAAACGATGGTGTCATCGCCAGGCCTGCTACGATGGCTTCATTTACTTCCACTTCGATCTTCTGCAGTAGCTCAGCATGGATCATGCTCTTTTCCTTACTCTTATTATCAGTTGAAACCTCCGAATCAATCGTCGGCACGAGCTCCACATTGCAGCGCTCTTCCCCAAGCGACCACGTGGTGGTATCGTATCCATACTTCTCTGCAATTGCACTGAAGAGGTGCTGGGCCGAGTGTTGCTGCATGTGGTCGAGGCGGCGAGCCCAGTCCACACTGGCGACCACTTCCTGACCCTCCACGAACGGGGCCTGGGTGTCATCCTTCACAGGGATGCGATGCAAACAGCGACCGTCCTTCACGTACACTTGATCCACAGTCAAACCATCGATATTGCCGGTATCACAAGGCTGACCTCCTCCTTCGGGGAAGAGCACTGCGCCATAATCATTAGCAACAAATCAGGATGCAATCCAGCAAGTTGCAAGACGACAATTAGCCAGCCAATCACGCACCAGTGTCATGCAGCTCGAGCTCGTAAAAGCACTGGGCCTTGGTCTTCTTAGTAGCCGGCACCACCCGTTCGTGGCAGGCGTGCACAGTGGTCCGGAGTGAGCGCAGCGACGAGTCTCGCTGACAAGCAAGAGCCCCCGGCGGCGCAGGGGCCAGTGCCACGCGAGTCATTCCAGAGGCAATCGAGGCCCCTGTGGCAGCGGCAGCAGCAGCTCCAGTCGGAGCCATGAGCAAGCGGATCAACAGTAGTGACGTCGATGCAACCCAGATGTCACAAGTTGGAAAAACACGCGGGTGGCGAAATGACTTCATTTTAGTATGAGTTTAGTAAATGAATTAATTTCACCCACTCCATTGTTTAACACTTGCTATTTGTAATTACTAGATACTGGAGCGACTACATCGTGAATTCAATGTTTTGCCACAATTCAGTCTAGACCCGTAATTTTGAATTCCTTGGTGCTTGGGTGGCGCGTTTTTTTAACTCGTCCAAATCAAGATCGAATCTTTGAGACGACTGCTGTGGACCTGTGACCATCGACGTCCTCATAACGAGAAGAGCAAGCTAGCGAGCGCGTCACGTTCTCCTTCCTTCCACTTAATCAATTATGAGTTTCGCCCGTCGTGAGTCTGTGGACTCCTCGGCCGCCGCCTTCCAGGCCGCGCACAAGGCCGCACCGTTCGCCAGTAAACACCCCAAGGGTTTCGGCGAGATGGTGCTGGTCGAGGGCGTCAGTATTTCCCAGACATATCTACTGCCCGTCCCCAACCTTCGCCAATGGCTGCCAGAGGAGGACAGCCAAGTCTGCAACCGCCGCAAACTCGACACGCAGGCCGAGGACTCGGTGGAGCGCAAGAGCACGTACAACAAGATCATGGGCGAGTCCGACGTGATCCTGGGCGACATCCGCCGCAATGATTCGCAGGAAGCCGTCTCACGTGCCTACGTGCGTGCTGGTCCGCGTGCAAACACGTACTTTGACCCTGCTAAGGTGAAGGCTGCCATTGTGACCTGCGGTGGACTGTGCCCCGGCCTCAACAACGTCGTTCGCGACGTCACCCTCGCTCTGTGGAACCTGTACGGTGTGTGCGAGATCTACGGTATCCGCATGGGCTTTGCTGGCTTCTACAACTGGGACTCATTGGACCAGAAGGAAGCCCCCATCATGCTGAACCCCAAGTCGGTGGCCAACATCCACCACCACGGTGGCACTATCCTCGGCTCTAATCGTGGTGGCTTTGACCAAGACAAGATCATCGACTTCCTCACCAAGTACGGTGTGACGCAGTTGTTCGTTATTGGTGGTGACGGTACGCACCGTGCTGCCAACAAGATTTCGGAGGAGTGCCGTCGCCGTAAACTGGCGATTGCCGTCGCTGGTGTGCCCAAGACTATTGATAACGACGTGGACCTTCTGGATCGTAGCTTCGGCTTCAACACGGCCGTTGAGGAGGCCCAACGCGCCATCCGCTCGGCCAGCACGGAGGCTCGTTGTGTGCCAAACGGTATTGGCGTTGTGAAGCTGATGGGCCGTAGTGCTGGTTTCATCGCTGCCCACGCATCTCTCTCCAGTGGCGATGTTAACTTGTGTCTGATCCCAGAGATCCCGATCGAGCTGGAAGGTCCCCGTAGCTGCCTAGACCACCTTGAGCGCGTGGTGGAGGAGCAGGGTCACGGTGTGGTTGTCGTCGCTGAGGGTGCCGGCGAGGAACTGCTGGGCACGTCGGTTGAGGCTGACGCTGGTGGTAACAAGAAGCTGCCACCTATTGGTGCTTTCATGAAGGACCGTATTCAGGAGCACTTTGCCAAGAAGGGCAAGGAGTGCACCGTCAAGTACATTGACCCGTCGTACATGATCCGTTCGGTACCGGCAAACGCTGCCGACAGTCTGTACTGCATGCTACTGGGCCAGAACGCCGTGCACGGTGCTATGGCTGGTTACACGGGTTTCACAGTCGGCCTTAGCGCCAATCGCGTCGTGTACTTCCCTATCGAGGCCATCACACGCAACTCCCCGCGTTGCATGGACCCCTTCGGCCGCACATGGGAGCGTGTGTTGTGTCTGACGCGGCAGCCTAACACGGCCCACGAGGGTACCATCAAGGGCGCCAAGTCCTCGGACTAAGCCAATAACCAATGAAGTCATAAAGGCGAGTAGCGCCTGAACCGCGGAAGGCGTCAATATATCAACAAACATGAGCACCTTATTCGTAACACGAGAGGCATCGGTACTTGACTTAACGAACATGCGGTGGAATGCTTGCCAAGAGTGGTGAATTTATTGACTTGACGCTAATCATTATGTTGAGTGCCAACTGAGAATCATCAAGAAGTTCGCCAGTGCGAACACGTCAGTGTCAAATACAGATTCATGACGCGTCACACCAATCAGAATAGTGGGATGCTCTGTCGGTTAGGTGAAAAATTATCAGGGTTTGCTCGCTCTGCTGCAGCATCACGTATTAATAGTACTTTCGTAGCCTGATGAAGTTAAAATCACCCAAACTATCTGTTTTACCTAGCAAATAACTTGCTGCAAAGCGAACAAGTAAACTTCGAGTTGTTCAACTTGAAGTGTGGGTGGCTTCAATTGCGCCAACTCCGCCTCGAAAATCCCGGTCCGGTGCGAACTTGAGGCCAAAGGAGCTCTGAAGATTTGTTTCCCATCTCTGTAAACACCTGATTCAATCCGTTCCCATGATGTTTGCATTGGCAAAGGAGCAGAACTATCCGGTTGCAAGTGTCTAAAGCAACTTTCTTCAAGCAAAATCTCAGGCAAAGCGACCAAGTCGTACGAAATATGTGTGCATCTTGATAGGTGTACAGTACTACATGCATTTCCAGTATACAAGTATTCAGCTATTTATTTGTACATTCAAAATACTTTTACAGCAACCTAAACGAAAGAGGCCTTCTATCGCAATGACGATGAAATCACAGTCAAGGAATAGCTCAACTGCGTTTCAAAATGTCTTCAGTACTACAGTTTGCTTTTTTTAAAAGACAGCGGAAGCGTTTACTTGCTCGAAAGTAAGCAGCTTTTTTGACAGGATTCGTTGACTTACTACTAGCACATGAAAGTCTCCAGAAGCTTCGTGTTGGACCCATAATCGATCTGTGAGACGAACGAGGAGCATCACCTTGGGGCTCGTCACATTTATCCCAACCACAAAGCGTCGAGACCACAGTTTTCCTTTCTACATGTACCACAAGAATTGTTAAGGGTACTGTACAAGTATTTTGGAACTGGATGTGAAGGTGATTGGCCAACTGATCCAAAGCACCGGATTGGACGATAGCCTTGCAGCACGGATACGAAGAGCTTTGATACAAGGTCGCCCATCTTCATTCTCGGCAGCTCCGCACCATTAGCCACCTCATTCTCCAAGCCGCCGTCGGCCCCGCAAGCACCAAACTGCCCTCCTCCATACACAAGATGCTCGCTCTTCAGGCCCTCAAGCAGCTGCGCGCGTCGTCCTCCATGGCCAGCCGCGGCTTTGCCGTGCTCACGGCTGACACAGTGAACCCCAACATCATCAAGGCCGAGTACGCCGTACGTGGCGCTCTGGTGCTGCGTTCCAACGAGTACGAGGACCAGCTAGCTCGCGGTGACAAGTCCCTGCCCTTTGACAAGGTCATCCCGTGCAACATTGGCAACCCGCTGGTGCTCAAGCAGGAGCCCATTGAATTCCACCGACAAGTGCTGGCACTTGTCAATGTACCGGGCCTCGTGGACCAGCCGGAGGCGGAGAAGATCTTCCCGCCGGATGCTATTGAGCGCGCTAAGTTCTACATTGACAACATCGTGGGTGGCACTGGTGCTTACGGCCACAGTAAGGGCACGGCCGTCGTGCGTGAAGAGGTTGCGCGCTTCATGCAACGCCGTGACAACCACCCGGCCGACCCGGAGGACATTTACCTCACAGACGGCGCCAGTCCGGCCGTGCAGAACTCGCTGCTGACTCTGATCCGTGACGAGAATGATGCCATCCTGGCCCCCATCCCGCAGTATCCGTTGTACTCGGCCGCCATTGCCATTAACGGTGGTACCCTGGTGGGTTACTACCTGGACGAGGAGAACGCCTGGGGTCTTGATGTGAAGGAGCTGGCGCGTGCTGTGAAGGAGGCTCGTGATGCCGGTAAGACGGTTCGTGCCATGGCTGTGATCAACCCTGGCAACCCTACCGGTCAATGCTTGTCGGAGAAGAACATTGAGGAGATTATCAAATTCTGCAAGGAGGAGGACATTTTGATTCTGGCTGACGAGGTGTACCAGGAGAATGTGTACGCTGAGGGCAAGAAGTTCTTTTCGTTCAAGAAGGTGCTGCGTGACATGGGTAAGGCATACGACGACGTGGAGCTCATTTCGTTCCACTCGACGTCGAAGGGTTTCACTGGTGAGTGCGGTCGTCGCGGTGGCTACATGGAGCTGGTCAACATCGACGAAGGTGCCAAGGATCAGTTCTACAAGCTCATGTCGGTGAATCTGTGCTCGAACATTGAGGGTCAGCTGATGGTAGGAATGATGACCAACCCACCACAGCCTGGCGATGCGTCGTACGAGCGCTACGCTGAGCAGCGTGATGGCACTCTTGCGTCACTGAAGCGCCGTGCCGTTAAGCTCGTGAAGGCGTTCAACGAGCTTGAGGGAGTCACGTGCAATGAGACCGAGGGTGCCATGTACACATTCCCTAACATCACAATTCCAGCCAAGGCCGTCGAGGCCGCTAAGGAAGTGGGAATGGCACCGGATGCATTCTACTGCATGCAGATGCTGGACGAGACGGGAATTGTGGTTGTTCCTGGCTCGGGTTTCGGTCAGAAGGAAGGTTCGTGGCACTTCCGCTCAACGATTCTGCCACCCGAGGATGCTGTGGACGAGGTGATCGAGAAGACGGTCAAGTTCCACGCCAAGTTCATGGACAAGTACCGGTAGATTATGTTAGATCAAACAGCTTGACGACGGTCTAAACATGTAGTAATCATGATGCCGCTGTTGTTAGTTTTAGCTTGCTTATTGGATTTTCCATGCGTAAATAAGAGTTGCAAAAGTCAAATCAGCGTAATTAGCACCTTTTTAGCACCCATTAGCGCACCAAGAGCATGTTGTTGCTGCCGTTAGAGGAGGACTCCCTGGTCTTCCGCTTGTGCCTGTACTATGGTATACTCGTGCTGTTGCTCGAACTGTTCGTGCCGCTTCTGTTCCAGCGTCGAGTGCGCATAGAGATCCCGCGTTTAGCGTTGCGAGGTCCAGCAGTTCCGCTGTCCACGCGCGAATTCCAACAGCGGCGACTGGCGCTTCAGCAACAAGTTGCAGGACTGCATCGAGCTCTGGCTGAGACGCCTCGTCGCTCGCCACAGAAGAGGAGGCAGCTGCAGAGTGCAACGAAGCAACGAGCAGCAGCTTCTCCATTGTCTGCAGTAGAATCTCAAAAATTCAATGAGTTTAAGCGGAGAACTGACAGGATACGAGAACAAGAGCGGGAGATTCGCAGCAGACGGACAGAAGGGTCTCGACTACCTGAGTCGGTGGTGAAACCAATGGCGATGAGCGATTCGTTGGCGACACGACGTGGAGGGTTTTCGTTTGATGAGGTTATTGAGGAAGAACAAGAGGAAGAGAAGTGTGAGGAGGGGCAACAGGAACAGGATTGGACACAGGTTAATACGAGGACAGCTAGACGAAAAGAATCACCAACGTTCTCAAGAAGAAGACCGGTGCGGTTAGTTTCGGATGATGTGGAACGAGTGGAGTATAGCGGGCCTAGTGAGGCCGCTACTAGATTAGAGGCTCTAATTGGAGCGCGTAGAAGACGGAGAGAGAACCCTACATCATCGGACGCACCACTTCCATCAGCAACTGCAACAACAGCAGCAAGGAACCCTTCGCCAGCACCAGCATCAGCAAACCATGTTGGCAATGAATTTGACAAGCAGTCTGAGCACTCGATCTCACACGAATCCAAATTGACATCAAAACCAGTTCATCCACCATTTGAGCAGCAAAATGAAAACAACATGGAAAATGACGAAGAGATGAAAGACTCCGAGCAAAATGAAGGGCTTACAGATTTTCAGGCGTTTTGCGCTTCTTTTGCAAGTGGCGGTTCTGCCGCAGCTCAACAGGCTATGGCAAAGCGGAAGCACTATGAAGCGTTTGGGTCAGAAGATGAGCAGATGAATGGCGGCACAGATACTACTCAGCAGCCCGTTGAGAAGCGCAAGCATCCTCGAGTATTACAGCCAGAACAAAACAGCACTGCTGTAGCTTCAACACCTAAAAGCGTGGATAAGCGCAAGCATTATGAAGCGTTTGGATCAGACGACGAACACGAAATTGATGAAGATGTAGCAGCCCAGAAGATTGTAGAGAAGTGCAACCACGATCAGGCCTTTGGAACGACCGATGAACAGGAGTTGCCACAAGAAAAGTAAGTCCATTTCATATTTGGTGCAGACAGGAATGTACTAAGTGTGTGCTCTCTTGGCTCGTATTGTAGGACACCTCGGATTATCAGGCGAATCTCATTTGATGACGAGGTTGATGCACTGGCTGCTTCGCCCCCAAATAAAGTTTCTAGAGATCGTTCAACTGGGAAACGCAAACACAGGCAAGCGTTTGGTATGCCAAATGACGAAGACGAGGATGCAGAGTGGCGCGACTCATTAGCTTTCCGTCCACATCGCTTTGGCTAACGTAATAGTGACAGATTCAAGTACAAGCAGAACGAAGGTGGTGATATATCCCTTTCAGTTACCGGTTTGAAGTTGGAAAGTCACTGATGCTCTTCCTTTCCAGTCTTCACGATGTAGAATAGCGCATGAATGTTGTTGTTCTTGATTGCCTTGCGGCAAGCAGCAATGACCGTGGACTTCGCATTACCAAAGCGCAAGCGTGCTGCCAGCTGGATCATACTGTTTACCTCTTTCAATGCATCAAGAAGTGCCTGGTGGTTCGTACTTCGCTTTGTGTACTCACCCAAGAGCTGATTATTGAGTGAAAACAGCTCCGAGTAGAATCGTCGCATGCGTGGCCTGGTATCAAGGCACATGACACGGATTAGAAAAACAAGCACATGAATTTCCACAGCACCACTTACATGTCGTTGAGGATACGCGCGTCTTCCACACGAATAACGAGATTTTTGATCTGGTTAGAATCGTCGGCCATTTCACCAGTGAGCTTGAGTCGGATGGCATTGCTCTCATCGACACGCATGAGCAGATTGCGGAAGTCCTCCATTTGATGAGGGAAATCTGCCACTGACTCCAGCTCACGCCATTCAAGAAATGCGCACATGTGCTGAACAAGTTCAGCCGCTAGCTCCATGTTGTCCGTTCGAAGCACGGTTTCCTGTGGTGTGATGGAGATATTTAGCCTCGAGTTGTCACGAAGCGAACGGAACATCAAGTGTGCTTGAGAGCTTTCTGGAATCGCCTCTGCCAAGACGAAGGCATTGTCCAACCATGAGTACATTTGCTGAGGTTTGACTGGCGTGTTAAATCGCACGGATCCTTCCGGAGTCGTCTGTGAGCCCGCAGTTTCGCCAGTAATATGATGAAAAGCTGCAAACTTTGGCAGTTTGAAGGTGGATTCAAACACGTGAAAGGAGGTGTGATGACCACGTGAGCCTACGAGCACCTTAAAATCGAGACGCGCTGCAGCGTGCTTACTCAAATTCAATGGAATTCGAACGGTAGAGCTCATGGTTGCTGGACGCACGACCAGAGATTCGCCCTCGAAAATACCTGCCTCGGACTCAAACACGACCACCATCTTGATAACTGCGTCGTTCTCAGTGGACACTTCGAGCTCGAAGTTCGTGGCAGTTTTGCTTGCCAGCGATCGTACTTTGATGTTGGTGTCGGCACGAATGCGTAAGCCCTTTCCTGCTGTGGCTGCACTCCCTCCGGTTTGAGTCGCTTCTAATGCTTTGATCTCAAGCTGTAGTGCTGCTCGGTGCTTGGAAAGTTTCGCTACCTCCTTCTCTTCATGACTTGCCTTATCATTTGCCCCAGTATTTGATAATCCTGGTGCTGGGAAATCTCCCGTGGCAGTGAAGTAACCGCGGATTTCTCCGTCCGCTGAACAGCAGATAATCTCCTCCTTGCCATCCATGCGATAGTCTGCTGTCACAAGAGCTGCCACTGGCGACGGAAGGACCTCTTTGTGCACAGCTTCACCGTTCGTCAATCTTCGTGACTCGAACTTACCATTGCTCCAGCCCATGACAATTTCCTTCTCTCCATCGCCATCGATGTCAAAGCTATGAATTGCTGTCGGTGTGTTCTTAGATTTCACACGCCACGCGCGATGCTTGCCCTTATACACACCGACCGTTCCATTCTGAAGAGCATAGCCAAACATTTGCTTCTTGATGGACGTGAGCGCCAAGAGTCGACTGGTTTCCGTGCACTCGAACACAACCTCTTCATTCTGAAAAGCTCGGATTTCAAAGTCGTCCGAACCAGCAATAAGTTCATCCCGACCGTGGCCAGTCACGTCGTTTACCGCTAGTGCACGGACATGGTCTCCTGTGACCGTCCAGAAGAGCTCACTACCGTCACGTCCAAAGCCTTGGAGTGAGCAGTTGCCACCCACGACAACCATCTGCGACTGGGAGGTCGACAACGAAGAAGCACGTGGGGCTGGTGCAAAGAGCATTGCTGTCACTCCATCGGGTACGTCCTTGTAGAAAATATCGGAGTTCTTCTCGACATCATACGCCAACAAACTGGACTGAGTCCCCACCACAAGTGTATCACCTTGATCTGCAGCTTCAAACTTCCCTGCAGCCAACGCTGTGACCTTGCGATTGATCTTGAGGAAACGTACACTGCTCTGGTCACTGTCATCCTCAGAATTACCACGAAAAGTGTTCTCATTTGGCGAGTGGATAAAGACCTTTCCAGCGGTAGTGCCACAAGCAAGTGCAGGATGTCGCCCATCGAACTTTCCCACCTGTGCTACACGCTCAAGAATGGGCTGATGCAGATGCACCTGGAATGCAGGCAACATGGTGCAGCTCACGAAGTTATGCGTCTCTTCAAGATCGCGATACATTCGCGCAACATTCGACCCAAAAGCTCATCAACCAGCAGATTAGCATTGAAACATGTCGAAACCTGTGCTGACGTTTGTGACTGGCAACGCCAATAAGCTCAAGGAAGTGGTGGCCATTCTTGGCGCTGACTTCCCCTTTGAACTGCGCAATCAAGCCGTGGACCTACCGGAACTGCAGGGTGAGCCAGCTGATATTGCAAAGGAGAAATGTCGCCTGGCGGCCAAGCAGGTGCAAGGAGCTGTGTTGGTGGAGGACACGTCGCTATGCTTCAATGCACTGAAGGGTCTGCCTGGTCCGTACATCAAGTGGTTCCTGGAGAAGACGGGTCACGACGGTCTTAACAATATGCTGGCTGCCTACGAGGACAAGTCTGCCTATGCCCAGTGCATCTTCGCCTACGCACCGGCAGGTGCTGAGCCCCAGGTATTCATCGGCCAGACCCATGGCAAGATCGTGCCAGCTCGTGGTCCTACCACATTCGGCTGGGACCCGGTCTTCCAGCCGGATGGATATGACCAGACGTACGCGGAGATGGAGAAGGTTACGAAGAACCAGATCTCGCACCGCTACAAGGCTCTGGAAGCACTGAAGGCACACCTCGTCCCTGCTGAGAAGTAATCTGTTGCTACCAATTGGGTCGCTCGTCTACATCGTAGAATACTCACAAGATGAATGACAAGTTTTCTATTGTTGCATGGCACAAGAATGATCTAGCTCAAGTGATTAAACTTACCGTGAATCCTATGATATATCAGACATGGAGTATTTGTGAAACCAATAATTGTTTATTGATGATGTCGCTTCCGATCGGGTACATGGAGCCTCCGCGTTACATCCAGCCTTCAGCGTTGGCCGAGATTCTACGCGACTCTAGTACAACAAGCAAGCGTCCTGTGATCATCGACGTGCGCGATACGGACTATGCTGGTGGTCACATTCGCTCGGCGGTGAATATCCCAGAGGATAATTTCATGGACGATGACGACGTGGACGCCCTGGTGGAGAAATACAAGGACGAAGATGCCATTGTCTTTCACTGCATGATGAGCCAAGTTCGTGGCCCTTCGTGTGCCAAGCGGTTCAAGTCTCGGATGGAAGTTGTGCTGGAAGGGGCCAAGCACAAACCCCGCGTGCTCATTCTGCACGGCGGCTTTGAACGCTTCGGAAGGGTGAGCTATGCTAGCCTCATGGTTATTCATTAACGAAAGCACATTGCTAAATATTTCCTGCATCTGCGTCGTTCATGAACAGATCTACAAGGACGAGGCCGATCTCATTGAGGTGGACGACTAGGTGCACTTCATTTGCACAACAGGAGACCACTTTAGAGATGGTAGTCTGCACGCTTGACAGGTGGCGACTGCTTCTTCGTGATGTAGTCAATGAGGAAGCTCGCCTTGAGGCATTCGATCTTGTGTTGCTTGAGTTTCTTCATCCATAGATCCCGTGTTGGCACTTCGGGCGGGAAAAGCGCCATAACAGGCGCTTCCGAAGTCGACTCCTTCGCTAAACTGTCGAAATTGGCAGACTTGGTGAGCTGGATCACGGAACCTCCACCGGCTACGATAATACGCTCGCACATATCTCTCGGAGGAATACACTTCGCATGAATGAAAAAGCGCCAACCAGCGAATGCACCAGGGTGCCCACCAGCGCGCTCCTTTCGCCAATACGCGCATACTGCAGGCCATATACGCGCATCGATATCCTTGTTGTCAGATTTATGGCTTCCCCACTCGTGCGCGGACTCGTCGACAAACTTTCCCGCTGCAGAACAGGCATCCAGGTAAGATGGCTTTAATATCCACTGCAACCGACAACAACGACAACAAGCACTGGTTAGAACGAAATACTTTCAAATGAGCAAGTCTCCATGCACACACCTTGCCAGCCGCACATCCAGCGATAAATTTCTCCGTCCGCTTGAGTTCACTGCAAATAATGTGGGTGCAGTTGTTGTCAAATACTCGGCCAAACTCACTCACACTACCACCCAGTGAGGAAATTATTGAAGTGTGCACTGCAGCCTGGTCCCGATCGCCAGTCAGGAGGAACACTCGCTTGATTTTCGGTGATGATACCGCACGTGTCTTTTTACTTACTGCTAGTTCCTTCTTTTGCTTCTTGGAAGATGATCTGCTTGACTTCGATGTATCTGATTCTTCTGCATCAGCAGCACCCTTGCGTTTCTTGGCAGTAGACTTCTTAGCAGGCGCTTTTGTTTCTTCGGGTTCCTGGTTTGCACTGGTGCCACTTGCTACCTTCGCAGAGCATGTTTCATCGGCGTTGCTGTCACTGCTGATACTAATGACAAGTGGTGGCTCCTTCACGGTTTCAACATCAGCTCTCAAGGCATTGACAGCAGGTTCTTTTTCCACTTCTTCCACATCTGCGGACGATTCGTTAGCGGTATTCCTTCGAGTCCTCCGCTTATTATTTGAAGGAGCGGTTGTGTTTGTCGGTGTATCGAACAACGTACACGCAACATCTTTCCCACGACCAGTTGTCGCTGTGGATGACTTAGAGGTTGCTGCCGGAGTTGTCGTCGTTTCGGTGGCTGGAACCTTCTTGTCGATTGGAGTAGGCACCTTGTCGATCTCAGTGAGGATACCGTCAACGTCAAAACGTCCCTCGCCACCCTTATTTGCTTTCTTTGCGCTCCTCACGTTCGGTGTGATCGCGAGCTTTGTTTTACTTACTATTTCCTCTTCCGGTTAATGTCACCGCTGTCCTTCTTCTTTGAACTGCGATCTGAAGCCGTACTGTCTGTATCTCCCGAAAGCTCCTTCATCGACGTATACCGAAACGCATTTTCAGGAACATATTCCCACTTTGACAGGCATGTGAAGATCCACTGTGTTGACAAAGTTAACATCGGGTTAGCTTTGAATGAGAACACGAAAACTGAGTTCTGCAACCACATACCTCGTGGCTCAAGACGTTATCGAATCTCCAACTCAACGCCTTCTTGTACTTTTCTCCAGACGCCTCATAACAAAGGAGGTGTGTTGAATGGGTTCGCGAGAGCACCGGAAGCAAGCATGCACCTGTGGCATGGATAGCTATTTGAAGTTCTTCTCGAGTGGGGCTTGATCGGCTTGAGTACCCGGACAGCGTAATGACAAAAGACTGCATGCCAGGGATACTTCCAAACGATTGAACAGGACGCTGAATCGCCTCGTTGAATGCTGTAGGATTGTTGACTTGCGAGAGCCCAGCAAGAACCCAATAGATACTAACCACCTTTTTGCCTTGTCGCATGGCCTCATTGTATTCGAAGCCCCCACGGTAACGACACACAACGAACGATGCATTTGTGACCACCTTGCCCACAATGTCCTGGTACGACTCACCAAAAGGTACGTTCGCCACCTTGGCATCGGCATTCTTCAGCATGTCAGATAACTTCTCTCGCAGTAAAGGAGCGATATGTTGTGCAAGAAGTACAATCGCGCCATGCAACGCTTTCTTCATCGCCTCCAATTTCTTCAACAGCAAAACGCGTCCGTCAGTACCAGTGCACCCCGATCCCACAGAAACATTTCCTCACCTCGTTAGAGAGCTTGCGAACCACTGAGAGTTCTGTGCTCAGCTCCGTCCTTCCCAGTTGATACACCTGTGCACATTTGCTGAGATTCAGATCTTCGAGGTGCACTTCCGGTAGTGACTTCCAATTGCGTG
The DNA here is from genome assembly GCA_008079305.1 of Phytophthora palmivora. NCBI lineage: Eukaryota > Oomycota > Peronosporomycetes > Peronosporales > Peronosporaceae > Phytophthora > Phytophthora palmivora. Next base: position 14,913 of record VOQZ01000190.1, on the reverse strand, counting down.
CTTTCTTATCCGACAAGGCCGCAGCTCCAGTCGACTCGTGAGCAAAAGGTCCTTCCGGAACGCGGCTGTGACGCATCACGCACTCTTCAATCCACGTGTACTTGACACGTTGCTGCGTCGCCAATCCTGCACGCTGTCCAACGTACGCAACGACACAACTAGGCAGCGTAAACGTCGAGTCTACGGACTGCGTCGTCAAATGGGTTTCCCACTTGTCAAAAGCCCGCGTACAATCTGCTTTCGAGAAGTTCAGTTGCAATGTCTTGTGGAATTCCTGCTCTTCCACTTCCTCAGCAGCTTTGCCACTTTCTTCTTGGTACAGAATGTGTGTAGCTCCAGGATACACCTCCTTCTGATCAACAATCTGGCCACCAAAGTGCGTGATGAGGCCGTTAATGACCTTACGAGGGTCTTTACCCATCGTACCTGCCGAGATCGCGAGTGTTGAGAAGATGAGCGCTGGGTTGGGACTGAAGCGGTCCACAGGCAACAGCTTCTGCAGTAAAAACGAGCGGAAGACCCACTCGGGTCGCACGAGCGCCACGAAGCGCTCGTTGCGCTGCTCCACGAACGTCTGGTAAGCCTTGGGATGACACACGATGTGCGTCACAGCGCTACTACTGGCGGCGTTCTTGTCCCGTAGGAGAGACGCGCCTCCGTCACGTAGACATATCTCCAGTGCACGTACTTCCGCCACGTCGAGCTCCTCCGGATGCACGACGCACTGCAGCGATGCGAATAGAGAGCGCTGCCGCATGTCTAGTACCTTCCTGGTAGATAAATTACTGGACGCTAATCTGGAATGTTGCTCTAGAATTTCAAATTTATGAGCAGTTACAGGACTAAATACTGATATAACCGGTTTCTCCGTTCAATTGACCAATCATCGAGGGTACTGCAGAATCAGATTAGGAACATTCACAAAAAAGACGAATTTAATCGTGTTGACTAAAAATAGTCTAGAACGAGTTTTTTCTCGCGCGAAATTCAAATCGAAATTTGACGTTTGGCGCCAAGTTCAAATTGTACGACTACTGGGAATGACCAAGCAGACTGTGGATCTCGTCCTCTATGCTGCGCATGTGATCCCAGTTGTCCCTCGTGGCGAGGTGTTGCATGACACTGCCATTGTGATCAACAATACTCGTATTGTCGCGCTGATGCCTCGAGACGAAGCCCAGGAGCGCTTCGTAGGCGTCGAGGAGAAGCATTTGGACCACCACATTGTTCTGCCGGGACTCATTAACCTGCATACTCATGCACCCATGACGCTATTTCGCGGTCTAGGAGACGACAAAGTGCTGCACGACTGGCTGGCCCAAGATATCTGGCCAATGGAGAAGAAATTCGTCGGTCCGGAGTTCGTGCGGGTCGGTATGACGCATGCAGTGGCCGAGATGATCCGCAGCGGGACCACGTGCTTCAACAACATGTATTTCTTCCCGGACGAGATCTGTAGTGTACTGGAGAGAACTAGGATGCGTGGAGCAGTAGGTCAAGGCATTATGGACATGGCCTCGCCCTATGGATCAGGTCCAGACGATTTCTTGGCCAAAGCAGAGCCCAATCTGAAGAAATACGCTCCTGGGTGTCACGACCTCATCACAGTCACGATGGCACCCCATTCACCGTATACAGTGGGGGAACAGACACTGCTGAAGGTGGATGCACTGGTGAGCAAATATGATGCACGGATCCATATCCATTTGCACGAGACGGAGGCGGAATGCAACGATAGTGAACAATTGAACCGAACGTCCATGTGCTGCCACAAGAGCGACCAGAAACTCCGTCCACTTGCGAATTTCAAGCGGTTGGGTCTGCTATCGGAGAGGCTTGTATGTGCACACATGACATGGCTAACCGATGAGGAGATCGACGACGTCGCTCGTGCTGGAGCTCATGTGGTTCACTGCCCGTCGTCCAATCTCAAGTTGGCATCGGGAATCGCAAGGGTGACTGAAATGCTGCGTCGAGGCGTGAATGTGACTCTCGGTACGGACGGTGCGGCGAGTAACAATTCGCTCGACATGTTAGGGGAGATGAAGCTTGCGGCCATGCTGGCGAAGGCCGAGTCACACCAGAGGACTAGTGTTTCTGCAGCTGAAGCTTTGCAGATGGCTACGCTGAATGGAGCACGAGCGCTTGGACTTGAACATGAAATTGGATCCATTGAGGTGGGCAAGCGCGCAGATATTATTGCCATTGAATGCGATAGCATCGAGATGTTGCCGATGTACAATGCAGTGAGTCATGTGGTGTACGTCGCTAGTCGTGATCATGTTTCGGATGTATGGATTAATGGTAAGCCGGTGCTGTGCAATCACCAGCTTACAACAGTCGACGAAGCGCAAGTGAAGAGGGATGTACTCGAGTGGACCGATCGTATTCGCAACTACCACAACGAATTGCAACCAAATCAAGGAAGATAAGCGTTAGTCTAGATGATGTATAGTCAAATGACATTATGAACACTGTACCATTTAATGCCCGCTCACTCCTCGTCTTACTTCAAGACCAACTTATTGATCGCTGCATCGGCAAACTCCACACGACGCGAAAGCACTTCCTTGACGCGAGCAGCCGGCAACGTCCAAGCAACACCACGGCGTCGTCGTCCATACACGTCCAGCACATCTTGAGGAGTATCTACATTTAACACCTCGGATAGTTGAGTTAATGTCGCAAACGCTTCCCGTACATCTTCGCCGGCGCCACCTTCACCGCTGAGGAATGTGCTGATGACACGCACATCTTTGTCAAACTGTAACGCACCAAGCTGGTTTACGCGTGCAGCCCTCGAGAGGAACCAAGACTCAAGCTGAGACGCAGAATACAATGCAACCCCCTGGACGATGGCACGGTAGTTGCTTCGCGAAAGATTTCCACGAAAGGTAGCCAGCAGGGAGCGAAGTCCACGAACAAATGCATGTGCAAACGGATCGTTGGCCTCGTTAAACGTGAACATCGCCTCTGTGAGCTCGTACTGGACGGGGTTACGCCTTGAAGATGACGACCCAGATGAGGATAGAGCTGTAGCGGATGCAGCCAACGCAGATGCTGCAGAAGATGCCGATGAAGACGATGATAGCAAATTGTTGAGATAACTGGTAATCTTGGGTTCTAGAAGCTTGAGGAGTTTTTTTCGCGACGCAAGAAGTAGCTGCTTGAGTTCGGCTGACGCGTCTTCCAGTGCATTTAGGCAAGTCATAATATGCGGTGGTACCTCCGGGAAGGCTTCGGGCAGTTCATGTTCGAACTCACCCTTCAGTTGTGCGATGTATCCGGAGGTTACCTCCAAACTATTAAGAACAACATCGGGGGCGAGTTCCTTCCGCTGCTCTGGTGTTTGTCCGGAAGTCTCGCCAGTATTAACGCCTCCTACTGGTCCAACCGTCTTGCTGAGTTTGGCAAACTGTTGCTGCATTTGATCACGCAACTGTGCAGAGGAAGCGGCCAACAAGCTCGCTGGATCTCCTGCTGCCGTGTCCATCTTGGCGGAAGTAGTCATGTGCCGAATGCGGCTTCGCATCGTGTCTCCAACGACATCACGTAACACCGTATTAATCATATTGAGAACACCAGCTGCACAGTCGACATGACCTGTCGCCAATGCACGGAGTCCAGAATTACGTGCCACATAAAATATCTCATCAATGGCCGATGAAATTGGGAAACACACTAGTCCATCGTCACCGTCGACACCACCGACTCCAGCACCACTGGAGCTGCTATCACCGGATGAGAAATGAAGTTCTTCCCATTGGAACGCTTTCCGAGCTGCCTGGTTCAGCAGTGCGTTCTCAAAGAAGCAATAAAATCCGGCCAGCTCCTGTACAGTTTTCCCCAGCTCACTTTCCTGAATAGGTGGCAACACTGGAATAACATCACCGCTATTATCATCAAGATGGTCGTCCTTTTCCTCATCACCATTGCTATTATCTTCCTCAGAGGCCACTCTCGAGCGCATGAAGCGCTCGTAAGTCTGTGTGTGTTGAATCACCAGTGCCATCTCATTCAGTTGTTCGTTCATGACTGCTACGCCGTCTTCCCTAGGACTTGTCGGCACAGATCCCACCCCACGGGTACTACCACTTCGGTTCGATGGTGACAACGGAGTTGATGAAGCCGGCGATCCAGGTTGCTCTCCGTTCGTAATCCGTTCATGAAACTTGCGTTGCGTCATATAAGCATTCAACACTGCAACTGCGGAGTGTTCCCCCAGCGTATACAGCTTCGCTACAAATCGATTCAGGCCATGAACTCTTTCAAAGCACTGTGACAACAGTCCTGCATGTTGCTGTGCTTCTTGTGCAACTTGATTAAACACCTCAGCAAGGTGCGTGATGAGCTCCTGCGTGCTAAACACGCCAACACTCGGACCGCCACGCTTTAGCGCTTCTTCCAGTGATTTCTGCACATGGTCTAGAAGCATCACCAGCCCACGTTCTTCATAATCTCTCCCCACCACTTGAAACAGCGGTGCGTACGTCTGCACTTTGCGGTTATCGCCCGTGCGTAATCCATCGTCAAACGCGCCTTCAATAACTCCTTTCAGGTCGTTCTCCATCGTATCCACTCGTAGCTTGTCTGCCACATCCAATGGCATTTGCTGCTCAATATTCTTGAGTGTCTGAAGGAACGTGGCGGCCTCTGGGTACCTCTGTTGCTGCATAGCGCGTCTTATGCCTGCTAGAGCATTGCGCAGTGTTAACAACTGCGCCGACTGCTCCAGCGCCACGCCCAGTCGCAACTGGATCACATCCAGTCGTCGCACCTCACGCGTCATCTTCTCAGCTACGTCATTAGCATTGGCGACGCGTTCCACGACGGCTCCAGTCTGGGCACAGAGTACTGTGACTTCTGGTGTAAGCTGCCGTAACGAGCGCAGCGAACGCTGAGCTGCTGCCTTCTCGGGGCTAATGGCGCCTTGGCAAATGCTAGAGAATCTTCACGGAGCGACTGCTGACGCTGCTTAACGGCGGCGAGCTGCGCTACAAGCGCCGCGTGCTGCTCCTGCTTCCGACGAGGAGCTCCCATGATACTGAAATGAAGAGATGTTGAAAAGTGGACCACACTATACAAGAGTGAACCACATAATACAAGAGTGGTCCACATCAACTACACATTCGTGACAAGGAAAGATGGCCGAGGTGGCGACGTACGTGGACTTGTGCACGCGTGTGTCGCGCTTCGTGCAGCTCCAACCGAGTGATGAGCATTGTAAGGAATTACAGGATGTTCTGGATAACTTGGTGATACTTTATGACCGCGTGGAGTTGGCTGGGAAGGGAATAATTGACTCGTCACTCGTGGGATTCGCAGCTATGGATGATCTGGTGTTGCTCTCGATGCACAAGCTGCTGGGCTTTTTCGTACTCAAATCATCGTCTCCAGCACTTCAAGAGCGCTCGTTTAAGGTGTTTACACGTGTGTTTCAACGTTGCAAGCCGCGGATGCGAGGGAATAACCACGGACAGCGGCTTTTGGGCTTCCTGCAGAGCTGTGTGCTGTATCTACCGCCACCACCTGAAGCTGGTGCTGAAGCTGAAGAAGCTCCTGGTAGTATGACACTTGGTTCCCAACCAGAGGAACTGAGACTGGCCATTCTGCAGAGTTTACGGGAGTTATTGGAGGAACAAGAGCAGGAGAAGTCGATGCAGCTTCAAGTGGACCAGCAGCACTTCTTCGCGTACGTCGTAGCATCGCTGCTGCATGTGGCGCAGCGAGATCGGTGTCGTGATGCTGCGTTACAAGCGGTTGAAGTGTTAAAATGTGTGTTTTTCTTCATTCGCGACCCACACACGCTCAGACAGTATTTGCCAGGTGTCGCTGCTGGGTTGTGGAAGAGTGCAAATGCACCGCAGCAGACATCCAAGGTTATCGTCGCAGCGCTGGGGTGTTTAGCAACAGTGCTGGATCTGTGCATTGGCGATGATAAGTTACCAGGACATGGAGAACAGGATTGAGACAAGAGAAGAAATTCACGCTTGAAGCACTTCGGCAGTCTGCTGAAGCCAATGATGGTGAGAAGATCGATGTTACCGATACAGATGAACCATCACGTGAAAGCGACAAATGGCTAGAGACTACAGCTATTAACATTGATCTGTTGCTGTCGCGAATGTTCGCTGCCAGTGCTACAGCAGCAACTTCTGGCACCAGTACAGGACTGTCACGCTCTTCTTGGCGAGTTCGTTGTGCGCTTGCCCAACTTTGTGGTACAGTGATGCTACAATGCCACGAAGCACTCCGCATATCGTTTTTTCGGTGCTATGATGAACTTTTGGTCCTTCGTGGTGATGCCATCGCGGATGTTGCTAAAGAAGCAGACACAGTGCTGCAGAAACTACAGATGTCAGTGCTGTCTTCGGAAGAGCGTCTACGATTATTGCCTGAGATGGCCGACCGTTTCCAAATGCTGCTCTCAACGCTTGTGCTCAAGGTTGCTACTGAACATGAAGCAACTAAAGTGCATCTTGTGCGTACTCTTCGCGGATATGTGGCATTTATAGGATCCAGCTTCACCCCATACTTGGATGCATCAATGGAGAGTGTTTACAATTCCCTGTGTCGTGTGGTATCATTTGCAGCGCTTGACATTGAATTGGTTGTACATCAAACGTTACCAAGTCCAAATGAACCTATCGAAATCAAGGACAATACTACAGCAAGCGTGGTGGTCTCACAATTTCAAAAACGATTGCGGTATTTTAATGAGGAAGCCTCTGTTCGAGAAGTATTATCGATGCTGCGTGAGATTGGCGCCGTCGCAACCCCAGCAGGTTTCATTGACTGCGCCTTCACACTATTGTCTGAAGCGAATACACAGTCCACACATGCGGGAAACGCTGAAATTGTACTAGTGTTGAATGAGTTCCTACGTGCTTACTGTTCAAACCAAGAGAGCAGTGCCCGTCCTGTTCATGAGCAAATAGATGTCCATCTTATTGGACGCATTCTCGAAGACTTGTTGGCGTTAGAGGCGTGGGAAGAGCACAGTTCGCAACCGAATAATGGTTCTAGTAGAGCGCTTGTATCCCAGCGTGCACTCATGGTGGAATGTGTCGGCGTTTGTGCAGAAATTCTTGGCGTAAAGTTCAAATTGTTCCTGCTCCATGTACTATATCCGCTAGTCGAGCAATTGGGATCCCACAGCGTAGAAGTGGAGCGTGCCGCTTTGGCTGTGTTGGAGAAGGTGTATTTTTTTACGGGTTATACATCTCTAGAAGCTCTTTTCCAAACCAATATGGACTACTTCGTGGATTCCTTGTGTGCTCGACTTGAACAATTAGACCTGTATCCGATGACTGCTTTTGTTGTGGAGGCGCTATTACGACACACTCGATTGGAATCCTTGCCGCTGGTGGATGAGGTGGCATCGTCACTGCTTCGCAGTGTTGATTTGTATCAGGATTCGCCCTACATTGAAGGCCTACTACGTGCGCTTAAAAATCTTCTTGGTAGTATTGCACATGACGCCCACCCGTCTAATAGCAATGAGATATCGACACTGGTAGACGACGAATCCACTGTTTCTCGCTCGCTCCTAGACAGCTTTATCCATGAGATGAATGTACTGGCAAATGATGGTATAGACGCTCTCGATATTGAGACTGAGAATGACAATGAAGAAAAGCACATTACCCCGGAAACCCCAGAACAATCAAGTGTGAAAGGCGCAATGCCCTTGGAGTATGATGAGGTCCATTCTGACACCCAGGACGACGATCAAGACAAGGATGAAGATGCTTCTGGCTATCGAGCGCTAGTCATCGATATCTTGGACCGGTGTGGTTACTTCTTGGTGGAGTCGGATCCTATTGCTTGCTGTCTGGTTTTATCTTTGATCGATGAGGGTGTGCGATTTCTCTCTCGACATCGTAAACAACTACTACCGCTTGTCGCGCGTATGTGGCCTGAGTTGCTGCCTCGCTTACGTGTTGAGAACCGTGCTATCATAACTGGCACAGTTCGTGTCATCACCACATTAGCAGAAACTGCAGGTGATTTTGTTGGAGATCGCTTTGTGGAAACAGTATGGCCAATTCTGCGGGCTCATATTCAATCCATTAATTTCGGCGCTGACACCAAGTCATCGCAGCTCACACGCTCGATGTTGCTAATCTCGAAACCACAAGATGAAATGTCCACTCCTATTGATGCTCAAACGTCTGGAACAGGTCAAACATCCACTGAAAATGCACTTAGCGCTGTGAGTGGAACACGAAAAACTCAAGAAGTTCGCCAATTGCTGGCAATTTTGTCGTGTCTGACCATGGTTTGCCAACAATCAGAGACCGTGACCCAACTTGTGCCTGAAATCACACGCGCCTGTAGCAAATACTTGAATAATGGAGCGCCACTAGAGGTTGTGGAGCAAACATCGAAGCTTTATGCAGCGCTAGTGCAGCTGAACGGTGACGAAGTGTTCTGCACCGTGGCAGCACTAGCCGACTGGGTGCCACCTCCACCTCCGAGCAAATGTTTTTCTACGTATGAGCCAGACGCTGTTCGGCGGTTCTACAGAGGCCACCTGTCAGGTCTCAGTGGACAAACCCAGTCTTGCCGAGACAACGCCATCGTTTTGATGAACCGTTTGTTTTGCTGATAGTTGGTGTAAGCTAGAGCAAGGGAGCCTGCACTATCGTTTATTGAGCGAATATACCAATACACATAAAGTCCAGAGTGTAATCTGTTGACTTGCTTGCTACTCGCGTTCCTCCTATCTAGGCGCCTGCTGACACTCCCATTAGTCTAGCCGAACATACCGCCCATGTTACCGGCATATGCCATCGGTCGAATCGGTGGGTGCTCCTACAAGTATGTGTTAGCAACTCACATTATCAGCATCACACATGCTGTAAAAATACGTACCACTGCAACGAATTGCGTGAAACGGGGCTGCATGTCCTTCTCAAATCGAATGAATGCGCCCTTATTTCCCATCTGATCGCAATAGTTCGGTGCGCTGAAAACCGTGATACACTTTCCGTCGTGCTCTACTAAGTAGCCTTCATCCTTGACCTCGTGAGAGCGCACCAACAAGTCTAGATTACCGCAACACACATTAGTACACAGACACGATAGAACCGAGGAATTTCTAAACTAGCTAGAACGCAACGTACCGAGCTTGTTATGCTCCAAGAAAGCCTTAGTAACATCGGGACCAAAGGAAAGACCGATACCGCGCTTGCTGGGACCACGACCCGGGAAAGGTTGCGGGTCGCTCCACATCAGGTCGCTCATGAGTCCGCTCTCAGGAGGTTCACGGTTTCGGTCAATCTTCTCAATATCAGCAAGCGTCACATTCTCTTCACTGAAAAGACCACCGTGCACAACCAGCACCTTGTTTTCAATCACAGCTGCAAGAGGCAGCCAGTTGAACACCTCCGTAAAGAGTTGCATGACTGTCTCATCGTACTTGTGCTTCACTTCGCCCTCGAAGCCATAAATCTTATTCATGTTCTTGGACTCATGGTTACCACGGAGCAAATGGACGTGCTGTGGGTACACGATTTTCATGGCAAAGAGCGTCATGACCACTTCAAACGAGAACGATCCACGGTCGACAAAGTCACCATTGAATAAATACGGGTTGGTTTCGCTCGGCAGTCCATTCAACGAGAAGATGTTGCACACATCATAAAACTGACCATGAGTGTCACCGCACACAGTAAAGTGTGCGTCCGGATCATCCGATGGCAGCGAAATACGCAGTAACGACGGCAATGCACACAGCATTTCCTTGAGTTTGAGCAAGATCTGGATCACAAACTTGCGGTGCAGCAGTTTGCCACGTTTAAAGCGGTCCATTAGAGCCACGATAAAGTCCGATTTCGTCTGCGTCACATCCTCCGGGAGGCGTGGGCCATCGTACGACGGATCCACCACAAGAGAATTGACGTCAATGGTCTCCGAGAGCGGCAAGTTGCGTTCCGACTGGATAGCAGCCGCAAATGCCGCCTCCTTGATGATCTTCTCACACAACTTGAGCTTCGCCCGTGCGTCACGATCCTGTGGCTTCATGCGTACTACAAGACGGAAGTCCTTCACCGCTTTCTTGTGGTGTCCAAGCGCCAATTGCGCCGAGCCACGGCGATAATACGCTAAGAAAAGTCCTTAAGTCAGTCTTTCTACCCATTCATAGCAACATACACGCGCACCTTTAATGTAACTGGGCTCCAGATCAATAGCCGCCGACGCGTCATCAATAGCGAGTCCATAGCTCTCACTCTTGACGTGTGCAGCCGCTCGGTTGGCGTAAAAGATCGCAGTCGGGACGAGCTCGATAGCTTTCGTATAAAAGTCCACAGCCGCCGCAAACTTGAAGTGTGCTAGTGCTTCATTGCCCTGCGTCTTGAACGCATCAGCACGCGCTCGCGTCTCGTCAGACACGGCGTGGGGCGCGCCTTCCGTCACAGTCACGTTGGCCATCTCGTGGCTTGTTGGAGAATGGCTGTTGGCACAAGACGAGGAGACCTGGCATATGGCATAATAACAACCTATCATCTAGCTTGAAATCAGATGGATACAGTCTATCAAAATCCATAAAATGGAGGCACCGCTGGCCGTCACAGTGTCCGCCGTGCCCAAGCGCTCGCTGGACCTGCGCGACATGATGGACGAGCTACCGATGCTGGCGACGCTTAAGGACCAAAAGTGGATGGCTAGATTACCGCGGAATATGTTCCCAAAGCTCAAGAAAAGCCCACGCAATGAAGACTCGCCCAGTGACTCGGACACGGACACGCTGCTGTCGCCTGGATTTCTACCTACACCACGAGTATTGCAATAATTATTGTATTTTAGTGTAAACATATTGACAATTATTGTCTAGACGGCTAGAGCCATGTCGGTATTAGTGCCACAACCGAATGAAGAGGTGCTGGAAGCGCTGGATTCGCGATATTTTACAGAGAGCTTCGATCCAGTCGCTCATGTGCTGGTACTGCATGGAATTATTGGAAATTATTATTAAAAGATGAGAACTAACTGGTTCGCTGGATAGGAAAATCTGCCAGAGAGTAAAAATGAACTCAATGCGTTCATGCGCACGGAAATCAGTGCTGTGGATGTGGCCAAAGACGTGATATTGACCAAGCTACAAGATGATGTGCGTGCCAACTACAACTCGCTGATCCAAGGCATGAAAGTGGTGCAGGAGGTGGATCTCGACTTGGTGCGGGCACAGATCCACGTCAAGAATGGTCGCAGGCTTCTTGCAACAGCAAAACACGACCTTGTTCTCAGGTATGTTACAATTCTTTTCGTTTGGTGATGAAGATGCTGATGGTTGGTTTTTGTAAAGCTCGCTTGAAATTGTAAAGACAAAGCGAAACCGCGATCGAGTTAGCGAGGTAAGTAAATGTCTTCCTGTCATTTCTTCTTTTATCTGTTGTCACATGTGCTACTTGAATGAACAGATCGTAAGCTTGGGTTCGCAAATTGTTCATTTCTTTGATGAAGAAGAGAAGATGAATCTGGCACTTCAGGAACATCGATTTATTACTGCTGTATGTGTCACTTTGTGATACAGCCACACCAGCGTGTTTTACTAATTTGCTATGGGAAATTTGTAATAACAGGTGGACATTTGTGTCAGTCTTCGAAAAGGGCTGTCACGCGACGAGTTCCAGGGCTTACCATCTTGGATGAAATCCGGCTTCGAATGCACGACTTTATTCCGAAATTACGGGAGCAGTTCGACCAGGTAAGAATCATAGAAGTACATTCCCCTGTACAATTCATTTATCTCACTCGTATTGATTCCTTAAATCATTGATGTTAAGTCTTTGCGGAAAGTGGCGGGGCATTTTGACCCGCTCGATTACAAGGAGTTACTGCAAGCATACATCACTCTGGCGGATCACTCCGAAAATCTTGGGTTTGAGTTTTCATCGTACACCTTAAACGATGTGCTGTCGAAAATCCCGGAGATCATTGTGCGTTCCATCGATGACATGACCAGTGAGTTTATGCGTCGAGTATTTGAAGCTGTATCACCCAAGAAACTCAACAAAGAACGCAAGAAAGTTCTGAAAGAAGACAATAACGGGAGCAAGGCCGGAGAGCCGGTGGATGTAGCACTAACTCCGGCATCGCAAACTATTGAGAACGTCAAGCGGGGCTATGAACACCTCACAGACTTGATGCACACATATTATCTATTGGTGCAATGGCATCGGGATCCGTTTAACCCGCTCAATGACGACGTTGCATATCTTCACCGTTGTGGAATTGATGATGACGATGATGACGACGACGACGACGACGATAGTGAGGAAGACGAGGATCATGACGATGGAGACTATCTGCATTCGCAATCGTCTAAGCATGCCAATGGCAGTGGCAGGTCAAAAGGATCAGAATCCCCATCGCATCGTTCGAGAAATAAAAGTCTCGATCAGTCTAGTTCACAAAGATCTCTTTACGATCAAGTTCTTTGTGATACGGGCATGACCTTATTGAGATACCGCAAGATCGTGTGGGAGAATATCCAGCATAATGTGCTGGATATGATTGAAAAACTGGACATGACTTATGGTAAACCGTCAAACTTTGAAGGTGCGGAAATTATTATTGCTGACGTGTATTTTCGATTTGCGAATGCCTAGGTTACAAGATGGAGCAAATTATTGCGCTTTCGCTTGCGACAACAACGTTTACTGAAATCGGGGAGGAATTTACTGGTGCTCCTTCAACAAAGTGAGAACTACTGATGTTGCACAATTGGATGCGCTCAAAAATAACCCGTTTGATCCCATTTCACAGGATTCGGACTGTACTTCGGGTTAAGTGTGAGCAGCATCTTCATGCCTTTCATGATGATAATATTGAATTGGCTCGAATGCTTTGGACACGGAAAACTGGCTGCGCATCACTGCTTCAACAACTGACGGTGATGACAGTGTGGGTCTTCTTCGGTTGATCGAAAAGCGGAGTGGTTACTTCTTTAATCGGAAGGTTAGACAAGACCTTGCAGTCAATCCTATTTATTCAAGGCGTGTATTTCCCTCCTTTTATAAGGAGGGAAATCCGTTTAGCGCTGCCAACTCGATGGAATGGTTGTCTATGAAGCAAGGCATCCGCTTCAACCATGAAGCTAAGGTTACTGCTGACAAGATGACTCCGAACCTGGAAGATAACCAAGCACTCCCTGTTATGGATCCAAACGAATCTGAGTTTGTTTTGACCTCGTCAAGCCTTGCTGGATTTGTCCGGTACGTGCTGCGGTAGTACATTCAATGTTGTAAAAGGAAGGCTACCCATAGCTGTGGCTGTTAGACTCTGCGGCGTTTACCTGAAAATGATGGAGCACCTACCTCACATTGGTTGGGACGTTTTTCGCTCGCTGAACAATCTGTTCGAGTTCAACTTCTACGCGCCGTCTTCACTACCTTTTTTACCGCGGACGACATTGCACAGTTGTTCAGGGGAAAGGTGGAAACTTGATCAAGATCGATGCAACGCGGTGGAATGGACTACGCACTGGTATTTGTCGTATTGCAGATGAAATCAATGCTGGTGAAGTATTGCTTCAGTCGTCTGCGCTGATCTACCCATCTGCAAGTTCAGATGGAAAATTGAATCATCAGCAGAATTCACCAATGTCAAGGAAAGTTACACTGCGCAAAGTGACTCGAACACCATCAGCTGTGGAAGACGCTGATGAAAGTAACTTGTACGCTTTGGCTGAACGTTCGATTGCTTGCGAAGCAATAGTCGGGCAATCTAGACTTCTAAACGCAATTGAGGAACTAGCACGGTCGTACCTCCCTGACCGATATCTCTGCCTCATGGATGAAGTATACGAGCGGAATCGCACGATGGCGCGAGAGCTACGAAGTTTCATGTACACTACGATTGCGACGAGACTTGTGGACATCCCATCGCTTTTGGATTCCGTATCAGCTGTGTCTTGGGATATTCCCTACATTAGTGATCAGCACAATGATTATATCGTGCACTTGGTGCGAAAATGTGGAGAAGCATGGGGAGGATTGCAAATTCTAGCAGACGGGTCCATACCAATGGATGCGCGGGAGGAGGTTTGGGCGGCAATGGTGCAGATCATTATGGATACACTATTGCACGCGTTCTCGACGGTAGTGAAGCCCACCCCTCAAGGCCGCGCTTTAATGTTGCTGGATTTGCATGCTCTTCAGAATGGTCTTGATCTTATTAACCACGTCAGCTCTCGAACGGTGCCTCGAGGTCGCGAGTATGTGGGCAATTACATCAAAGCCTTCTATTACGACGAGGACGAACTCCTGGAATGGGTGCATACTAACAAGGTGAGTCAGATGCACATAGTTTACGTTGTGAAGTCGGCTAACCATGTTTACATGCATTATAGACGCTGTACTCTAAGATTCAACTTGCGAACCTTCTCAAGAACGGCATCGGATCAACGCTCGAGATCAAGAGCTGCGCGAGCTTGTCTTGAAGATTGACGCGATCATAGTTGACCATGCAATGGACATTTAATTCTTATGAATATTTGTACATGGTTAAAATTCTGTGGCAGCTTCTATCGCCACCTTTGTAGGTTGGACTCGTGGGACCTAGTTGGTATTGGAGTTGCAGCCCTCGTCTAGACCCACGATCAGCGTAAAAACCTCCTGGGCGCATATATCCAGGGACTTGACTCTTTCTCCAGTAAAATTTGAGCACTTCTGTAGGGAGAGATGGCTTGTTTAATGCGCTAAGGCGACACGCAGCTCCTGCTGCACTTGCGGTTGGGGAACCACATCGACGACTAGGAAAAGCAATTTCTTCCGCTGCCTTCTTGCCAAATGTTGAACGCAGGTAATCCACGAAAGCTTGACCGCTCATTTCTTGGTTTCCAAGCGCTTTCGCAGCTTGTTTGAACTCGCTTACAGTGTGGATATCACCGTTCGATAGAGCATT